>JBAMJR010000042.1:1397500-1420000 GCA_038501785.1 Myoxocephalus aenaeus
CCCTGACGAAGGCTCTTCTCCCCCGATCGCTCAGTTTGGCTGGGCGGCCGACTCTAGGAAGAGTCCTGGTGGTTCCAAACTTCTTCCGTGTCCGGATGATGGAGGCCACTGTGCTCATTGGGACCTTCAATGCTGCAGACATTTTCCTGTACCCTTCGCCAGATCTGTGCCTCGATACAATTCTGTCTCGGAGGTCTACAGACGATTCCTTGGACTTCATGGCTTGGTTTGTGCTCTGACATGCACTGTCAACTGTGGGACCTGATAGACACACGCCTGTGTCTTTCTAAATCATGTCAAATCAACTGGATTTAGCACAAGTGGACTCCAATCAAGTTGTAGAAACATCTCAAGGATGCACAGTGGAAACAGGATGCACCTGAGCTCAATCTTTGAGTGTCATGGCAAAGGCTGTGAATACTTATGTACACGTTATATTTTCGTTCTTTATTTTTAATAGCTTTGCAAAAATTCCCCCAAAACTTTTTTCACTTTGTCATTATGGGGTGTTGTGTGTAGAATGTTGAGGAAAAAAATGAATTTAATCCATTTTGGAATAAGGCTGTAACATAACAAAACGTGGTAAGAGTTCAGCGCTGTGAATACTTTCCAGATGCACTGTATATACAGTTGTGAAAAAGTGCATGCCCCCTTCCTGATTTCTTATAGTTTGCATGTTTGTCACACTTAAATGTTTCAGATCATCAAACAAATTTAAATATTAGACAAAGATAACAAGTAAACACAAAATGCAGTTTTTAAATGAAGGTTTTTATTATTAAGAAAAAAACCTACATGGCCCTGTGTGAAAAAGTGATTGCCCCCTAAACCTAATAACTGGTTGGGCAACCCTTAGCAGCAACAACCGCAATCAAGCGTTTGCAATAACTGGCAATGAGTCTTTTACAGCGCTGTAGAGG
The DNA here is from genome assembly GCA_038501785.1 of Myoxocephalus aenaeus. Classification (NCBI taxonomy): domain Eukaryota; kingdom Metazoa; phylum Chordata; class Actinopteri; order Perciformes; family Cottidae; genus Myoxocephalus; species Myoxocephalus aenaeus. The sequence continues at coordinate 1,398,421 of JBAMJR010000042.1, forward strand.
AATTTTGGCAATTCAGTCACATTGGAGGGTTTGAGCATGAACCGCCTTTTTAAGGTCATGCCACAGCATCTCAATCTGATTCAGGTCGGGACTTTGACTAGGCCACTCCAAAGTCTTCATTTTGTTTTTCTTAAGCCATTCAGAGGTGGACTTGCTGGTGTGTTTTGGATCATTGTCCTGCTGCAGAACCCAAGTGCGCTTCAGCTTGAGGTCACGAACAGATGGCCGGACATTCTCCTTCAGGATGTTTTGGTAGACGGCAGAATTCATGGTTCCATTCACCACAGCAAGTCTTCCAGGTCCTGAAGCGGCAAAACAGCCCCAGACCATCACACTACCACCACCATGTTTTACTGTTTCACGGCATTTCCTTTTCTGAAATGCCGTGCTACTTTTACACCAGATGTAATGGGACATACACCTTCCAGAAAGTTTTGTCTCGTCAGTCCAGAGTATTTTCCCAGAAGTCTTGGGGAGCATCAAGATGTTTTCTGGCAAAACTGAGACGAGCCTTTATGTTCTTTTTGCTCAGCAGTGGTTTTCGTCTTGGAACTCTGCCATGCAGGCCATGCAGTCTCTTTCTTATGGTGGAGTCAAGTGAGGCCTGCAGTTCTTTGATGTTGTTCTGGGGTCTTTTGTGACCCCTTGGATGAGTCGTCGCTGCGCTCTTGGTGTAATTTTGGTTGGCCGGCTACTCCTGGGAAGGTTCACCACTGTTCCATGTTTTCTCCATGTGTGGATAACGGCTCTCACTGTGGTTCGCTGGAGTCCCAAAGCTTTAGAAATGGCTTTGTAACCTTTTCCAGACTGATAGATCTCAATGACTTTGTTTCTCATTTGTTCCTGCATTTCTTTGGATCGCAGCATGATGTCTAGCTTTGGAGGATCTTTTGGTTTACCTCACTTTGTCAGGCAGGTCCTATTTAAGTGATGTCTTGATTGAGAACAGGTGTGGCAGTAATCAGGCCTGGGTGTGGCTAGAGAAATTGAACTCAGCTTTCCAAAGATGTGATAAACCAGTTAGTTTATGTTTTAACAGGGGGGGCAATCACTTTTTCACACAGGGCCATGTAGGTTTGGATATTTTTTTTCCCGTTAATAATAAAAACCTTCATTTAAAAACTGCATTTTGTGTTTACTTGTGTTATCTTTGTCTAATATTTAAATTTGTTTGATGATCTGAAACATTTAAGTGTGACAAACATGCAAAAAGATAAGAAATCAGGAAGGGGGCATGCACTTTTTCACAATATATATATATAAATATATATATACATACATACATACATACATACATGAGTATGTCAAAGTCATTTATTTATAATTTAGAGAATTTTTTTCCATACACCTTCAACTTTATGGGAACATTTCCAAGGAACAGGATTTATTATATAGAGGTAAGCATTTACAAGAACTTACGCAAACCCGATATAGATTCTCTACTGTTGTCACATAGTGACACTCAGAGTAATGCAGTCCTCTCCTGTGTATTTACACATTTAAAAAAAACTACTGATAAGCCACGTGAATGGCATCCCCTCTAAGAAAATACAAGTATTCCCATTAAACACACAAGAAGCCATTGTGCTCATCGCATGGTTTGGTCTTCATCCTCAGTGACGATGCCAGACATCTTCATCGTGAAGCGGGAGCGCTCTGGGTCGATTGGAAAAGAAGTCGCTGGTGCTCAGGGGAAAAAAACAACAAAGAACGCAACATGGACATTCAGCCTTGTGGTTTTGTAAGTGCATAATACATTTCAGCCTGCAGACCATCGAGACACAATGCTTTGTTTTCTGCTATTAAGGACATTTTCCCCCCAAAGACAGCCGCGTGCAAAGCTGCAGGACCGGGAGGGGCCAAAGAGGAACTTCACCCGGAGCAGGGGAACAAAACGGCCGAGGCGATGTTCACTGGTCGTCACGGCGACGGGGCGCGTGGCTTTAGTCAGTGCGCCTGTGAAACGATGGTCTGGCAGCGCGGGCACAGGCAGTCCGCCGAGTCAGCGGTGTAGCGGCGGCACCGCGGGCACCTGGCGGCAGAGGTGGGCACCGCTGCTATGCTGTAGGCGCTGTCCTCTCGTATGACGCCACCTGACCAGAGAGAGACCACATGAATACGGTCACACGACTTAAGAAGCCGTTTCAAGCTAACTAAAAGTACCACCTCGTGGTTGTAAACCATCAACCAGTCGAGCATCAGTTTACATCCACGTCTGTACAAAAAATATAATTTCCATCATTTAAAAAAATAAATCCTATTAAGACATTATGTGTGACCTTATTATAATTAGCATATCAATTCTTCAGTTCTGGCCCAAAATGCGGTTTGTGACCTTTGAGCTCCAAATTCTAAACAGTTCAAACCTCGAGTCCCAGGTGGACATTTGAGCCAAATCTGAAGAGATTCACTCAAGACTTTCCTGAGAGATGGTGTCACAGTGACCTTGACCTTTGACCTCCAAAACCCAATCAGGTCATCCTCAAGTCCAGGGGGACGTTTGTGCCAAATCTGAAGGAGCGCTCCTGAGATATACCGTTCTCCAGACACGTAGTATCACACCAGTGTTTGCCGCTGGTGTGATAACACGAGTAATAATAACGGTGCTGTGAGAAAGGTCTCTTCAGACATGACACAAACTCTACTATCCCGCACTGCAGCCGTCTCTGGACCGGCTCAGCGCTGCCGTTCCTCACCCTCCAGGTTGATGAGGAAGCTGCCGTGGCTCAGCGGCGCCTCTGGAGGAAGGTCTCTGGGGAGCGCGCTGGTCAGGTTGACCCGCGCCGCCGTCATCAGCTCGGCCAGCTGGGAGGAGGTGGAGGTGGCGTCCTCTTGGAGGGACTTGGAGTGGAGAGGAGGAAGGTTATGAGACGGACAATATAGAAATATCAGTATTTGGGGATTTGCAACATGTGTGCAGCAAATGTTATGCTAATTATGATGGATTGATAGTATTGTAAACATGTGTTGCATTGCACCTTTTTAGGATGTTATGCCAGGTCACTTATCAATGCATGTTATGTACGTTACAGATGACGTACATTTCGTATAATATTTGAATCACACATATACAGTATTATATATTATCATCATCATCATCATCATATGTGTGCATGACTCTAGCACCCTGGAAGTGATGACACAGTGATGTGTGGAGTTTCTCAAGGCTTGCCGAAAATGTTTAGAGAAAATAGTTAAAGAACCGGAAGCCATCACTATACTTTAAATATTGGCCCATTGCCTCAGCATTTGATTTACCTCAATGAGCTCAAACAGCAAACCGGGTTCGATGGCAATGGTGAGGTCGTACTGAGCTGCATTTTTGCCCGGGATGGAAGACAGGAAGGAATCCCTGATGGCACAGGCCCCCTCCACTGCCTCCTCCAATCCCGGGCGCCGCCACACCGAGCTGCTTTTCATCCAGCCGCTCTTGAATAGAGTCTCCCCTTCTGCAAGAGAACACAGCGCGTATTCAGAGGCGGCGCGGTTGCACACACGTGCGAGCACAGACCGGCTGGCGCGTACCGTCGTGTCCCGGAGCGTAAAGGTACACCTCTTCAGCGAGATGCGGCAGGATGGGAGCTATGGATCTGGTCACGCCGTCCAGAACTTCTTCCAAAACGGTCTGGCATGATCTTCTGCCCAGCGAGTCCTCTGGATCACAGTACAACCTGAGCAAAAGAGGCAAAATAAAAAAAAAGGACCAGACAACGAAAGACGAAGAGATACGAGAGTTTAGAAAGATACTTAATGAGCCCCACTCAAAAATAAATTTAAAAAAAAGAATGGTGCTCTGATGCCATCGAAAACAAAATTTTAACCCCTTAAATGTTTGTTTTAATCATGCCACTTTGGTTTTTAATGGAGAACACAAATGTAATTACTCTATACTAAATGCTAGGGGGATGTTTTTGTACACAGTCAGGGATATGTCAATGATTAGAAACAACAGTAAGGCTGATACATTACATCAAATGCTTTATACAGCAGTAAAGCCCCTAGTGGTCACCAGGAAAATAGCAACACGAGGGATAAACACGAGAGACCTGGTGGAAAATAGTCAAAAGAACAATATTAGGAGCCCAGGCTCTAGACTGAATGCATGATGTTTATATTGTAATAGCCGTGGGATCAAATATTGTGTTTTTAATGAGTTTCAATGGGGACATTTGTCCTCAGGGGTCTGAGTGCCTGTATTTTGGCGACACAGTTTATTATGGACTTATTATAGGACGTTGAACTTCCAAAACAAACTAAAAAAAGACTCACACCCTTTCCAAAATGCATACCATACGCATTTAACACGGCCAAAATGATAGAAAAATGAAGAAAGCCCAAATTGTCTCTGATGAGGGGGTTGGAAGAATACAAGCACGGCTTTTCTTTTGTGGCCTTCACCTGTCTTTGATGATGCTGAAATAGAAGCTGGAGAGGTCTCTGGTGATGAAGGCTTGGAGGAGACGGATTGCCCTGCCGGCATCAAACTCACTGTAGGCGTCTGTCACCTACGCACACACACACACACACACACACACACACACACACACACACACACACACACACACACGTCAGCGGCTCATACCGTTGGGACCGAGAGGAACCCGTCGTGCACCTAGACACACCTTGATGCTGTACTCGCGGAGCTGGTGCAGCATGTACTGATCGATGTAGTGCATCTCTTTGGGGTCCACGGCCTGCACGCGTGGGTCGAAGCCCTGCAGGTTGCCGAGCAGGAACTTCAGGGTGTTCCTCAGCTGAGAAGATTAAAAACGGGCACAGAGTGTGAAAGCCTGGAGAAAGAAAACGGGCCACTTTGCGCCATGTCCTCGCGGCTCTGGTACCTTGCCGATGCTGTCTCTGGCCGAGTTGAGCGCCGTGGGTCCGATCTGAACCTCAGAGAAGACGTTGGACTCCGCCACCCACCAACGCAGCACGTCCGCCCCGTAGGCCGGCACACTGGGGTCCTGAAGAGGGAACGGTCACTTCGTGATCACAGAAAGCGGTTCTTTTCTTCGTGAGAACGAATCCAAACCTATTTACATAGCAGGACAGTTTCTCAGAGCTTTCAGCATCTCTCCCCTGACCTACCTTCCCTCCATTAATAACTACATCAGGGTCCACAACGTTGCCCAGAGACTTGGACATCTTCTCTCCTTTTTCAGTGACAGCGAAGCCATGGACCACCAGAGACCTGCACACACAACATCAGCAAAAATAGGATATTGTATTTATTACTCTTAAGTTGACTTAAAATATATGCGGTATTTTTAGCGGTATAGTATACTTTTGTGTGTGTGTATTATCCGTGTCATCAATTGTTGCCTAAACGTTGAAGTTGCAATTCAGTCAAATCTCCCCCCCAATGTATCTGGGACACACTTCCACAGAAGTGTAGAGCGGCACACGGGGCACTCACTTGTAAGGGGCCTTGTTCCTGACGGCTACACTGGTGAGCAGCGAGGACTGAAACCAGCCTCCGATCTGGTCCTTCCCTTCCACATATGCGTCTGCCCTGGAGTCGGGCTCTGGAGGGTTAGGGTCGCAGAGAAAAGAGGCGCGAGTCAGTTATTTCTACAGTCACACAGATTCCATAAAGGAAACAGTTAGTGCACGTGAAGACCGGCGCAGAGGAGAGAAACGTCTGGAAAAGACAAGAGAGACCAGCCAGTGTTAGTGTGGGACATCCAACAATGTAGCATGTGTGCACTCAAAGGTGACTCAATAAGCATGCCTGGTCCAAACAGCCATGACATCACAGCAGAGAGCTTTCAGCCTCGCCCACCTCCATCCGACAGACGAGACAGAGTGCAGAGTGCAGAGGCCATTCCTGGAAAAAGAAACAAACTGCCACAGAGAGAAAGAGAGGAGAGGAAAAAAAAAGGGAGTGTGTCCACATTTTGGTTTCCATGAACACCCCTCACAGCACATTCACACATGCCGTGACGAGCATTAATCAACACGCTGAATTGGACTGAAGGACCTCCAGTATTTGGGCGCAGGAGAGGGAAGATGAGACCTGGGGGACATTTGCAAGCCGAGACGGAGAGGGACAAAGACACAGATGTGCAAGATGGTGATCAGACAACCTGCGGCCAGAGGTTTACGGAGCTGAGCGGGGAGCCAGCTGAGACGCGACTCGGGCTCCTCAGAGTCTCCCTCCATCTCCTCTGGGAAATGACAACACAAAAGCAAACGGCGACTTTGAACGGCTTCCCCCTTACATGGTGATTCGGTCTTGGATTCGTATTCATAGTTGCCATCCATAGAGTCCCGCCCACAGAAGTAACAAGAACTAAATAGTGTGGTGATCCATTTTCTCAGTGGGATGTGAATAGTTTTATTTTTTATCTAATAGTTTGACTTAACAGGGTTTTGGCAGGATAATCTCAGGAGCTACTTTTTTATTTTACACAGATGAAAACAAGGCGAAGGGGTGTTTGTTGTTGTAATACTCATTTACGCCACACGAGGCTGTTCGAAATACGACTAAAAGCATTCCCACCGTGCTAACATACACCATATACTGTACGTAGCTCGTGTTCACCTTTTGTGACGTATGAAACTCACCTGGAAGGAAACGGGAATGCTTTTAGTCCTACATAGAACACAGGGCAGCGGCGCACAGCGGCCTCCTGTGGTCGAAAGGCGCATTACAACAACAAACACTTTCACCTGCAAACAGTTTTTTTACCCGTTTCCACAGTTGAAAAAATAAAGTAACTAGGGTAACCAAGGCTACCAGACCAACTCTGTTTCTGCTTTAAAAAGCTGTTGACCTTTTGTACGGTTTGGAGAGTCGCTGCTAGATTAGGTTACGGTGGATATTTGTGGGCCTCCCCGATATAAATGTTTCTCCTCTACTGTCCTACTAAAGCGGTGCAGACAGGAAGCACGGTGAGGCTGCACTTCCTTTCTAATCCGGGTTTGGGGGCAGCTTTTGCTTACAATACACTTTGCAAAGCGACTTACTGAGTGGACAGTGTGAGTGTGTGCAAGTAGCTTTCTCTCCAATTAAACTAATGACTGGAGAGTTGATTAAAAGCATTTGGAAAGCTGGCAGTCATTGGAGTCATTTTTCTGAGAACAACCCTGATGATTGGAGGAGCAACATCCTCACGTCTATGTACAATATCAAATAAAAGAAAGTAAAACTTGAATCATTAGATTTGACTATTTCACAGACGCCGACTCCCAGAAACTCCACTGTGTACTTGGTCTGCTCACAGGACAGAAGTACCTTCTAGCACGGCGGCCCATGAAGCTCCGCTGTCAAACCAGATGTCCAAGACGTCTTCTCCACGAACGTAGTCCGTCACCGGACCAGCTTTACTCTGAGAAGGACACGCGATAGAGAAAATGCTAATTAGTCAGTTGGCCCACAGAAAGCAGGTGACAATATTAATAATCATATTCAAAGCTAGGTTAAGAAAATATGGAACTCAAACTCCAGCATCTGACAAAAATATCCATGTTTAGCTGTGACTTATTGTTCCTGCTGGGAAGGTAGAGTTCAGTGGAAGATCTGACGTGTTCACCAACACAATGAGCCAGAGGAGAAGAAGCCAGCTGGACTGTGTTACTGTGTTGATTAGCGCAGCCCGATCATGGAAACCAAATGTTTTTGAATGCATTTTTCTGAGCTCTGGTTATCTTGTGATGGTCATTTGTTAGAGCTTTTGACATTTCGTTCAACAAACGACCAACAGACCTTCACAAATGATATCATGCTGAGTGGGACTCTTCACTTCTGTAAATAACTTATTTTTGCCTTTCTTTAAAGTAAGCTGTGTCCACTTTTGACAAAAAGAGGCATTAATAACTATAATATTCATCATACTAGAGGGGGATTATCCCTTATCATGGCTGGTATCATGTGATGCGTCACTCTCCTATTCATCTTTATCTCAGACACACTGACAAACATGCAGCACACTCACATTCTTGAGCACTTTTTCTGGCAGCAAAGTTTCAATAGGAAGCGCCCACCAACAGTCACTGCCCTTTTCTTTGAAGAGCTCTGCTAGATGGGACACGGTGTGTCTGCAGAGACAGGAAGGAGGTTAATAATAATAATAATAATAATAATAATAATAATACAACACATTTACAAAAAGGGCTTTACATAGTTGAGCCAGGAACAAAAACATTTCAGGACCGCTATAAAATCAAATCAGACAACTACAGCAAAAATACAAGACCCAAACAAGCCTACTTGTTGATGAGAGCCTCTCCCGTCTCTCTGTGGTAGAAGACTGGGATCGGGACACCCCAGCTTCGCTGTCTGGAGATGCACCAGTACGTCCGTCTGTCCAGCATAGTCAGCAGGCTGCCCCTTGCCGACTCTGGCAAAACACGCACCTTCTGCAGTGCCTCCTACACACACACACACAGTATTTATTTTTCCAGCTAATACAAGCTCAACACAAACTAAAAATATGTCTTCCAGCTTTACCTTGGCCTTGTCTTTAAGCGACGCCGTGTTGATAAACCACTGTTTACTGGGCCTGATGACGACAGGCTGCTTGGTCCTCCAGTCGTACGGGTAGCTGTGGACGCACTGCTCCTCCTTCACCAGAGCGCCGCACTCCGCCAGCATGGAGATCACTAGCACACGAACACGGAACGAACACGGCGCACAGACAGAGATGTGAACACAAAACCACGCATGCACTCGCTCACCCACAGCCCACATGGGCTAACTAACTGTGTCCCCTCCCTCCCTTGTTGTTCTGTACCTTTGTCAGTGCCTTCTGTCATCACAGACAGATTCTGTAGCTCAGGGCCGGCCAGGTCCGTGAACTTGCCGTCCTCGTCCACCATGCACTCCTGTGGCGGAAGAACAGCACACTATCTGTGTCATAGAGATGCTTCGCTTCCTCGTCCAGATAAATGAACTATTAAAATTGGCGCAGTCACAGAACGTACCACGGACAGTTTAAACTGCGACGCCACACTGTAGTCCTCCATGCCGTGAGCTGGCGCCGTGTGGACCAATCCCGTTCCTTTCGCCATAGTCACGTGATTGGCCGGCAATAGCGGCACTTCCTTGTCAGGAATTGTGGGATGTTTGCAGATCCCGCCCTCAAGTTGGGAGCCTTGCAACAGAGGGACAGGAGGACATCATGGTGGTTATGTTTGGAACTGACGCGAAGCATGAGTGCGTGTGCGTGTGCGTGTGCATGTACGTGTGCATGTGCGTGTGTGTTCACTACCTGTGAAGGTGCCTACACTCTCCAGCTCTGTGGCCAGCAGTGCTGCCACGCTGGCTGTGCGCTCAGTGGCCACCAACAGCAGCTGAGAGTTGTCCGCCCTCTTCACCACCGAGTACCTGCAAACAACGGGGACCGCCGAGTCACTTTAAGGTTTGAAAAGTTAAAAATGTCTAACTCCTAAACTCCAGCACCGGTCAGAAATCCAGCATTGGTCCGACTCTACCAAGCAATCACGGCACAAAACAACAAGACTGTTCTGTCCCTCCACCATGTCTCTGCTCCTGGTAATCCTCAATACATCTGTATTCCCATACATCTGTATTCCCATCAAACACAGGGTTGATGGGAAATGTGGTTTTAGGGACACCACTGATGTAAAAAAAAAAAATGGCATACCAGTAATATATAAAATACTAAAGATGGCCAAACATCTGGGTTGAGATGATTTAGTCCATTAATCAATTAGTCCTTAGGCAAATTCAGATAATTGATTTTAAGAATGTTTTTTTAAAGCAATTTTCCTAAAAATCTTTTGTTTCAGCCTCTGAAATGTGAATATTTGCTGGTTTTCTTGGTGTTGCGTGATAACAAACGGACTATAATTGAGTTTTAGACGGCTAGCCGCTGTATAACGTTCACAGTGTGCTGCTGCTACTCACTGGGCGTTGGGCATGTAGCAGACGGCTTGGTTGGCGGGAATGGTCCAGGGCTGTGTGGTCCACATCAACACAGAGACAACACTCTCTAATCCTGCTGACACACACACACACACACACACTTCAGCTTCAAAGATTGCACTTGTGACCGTATTCGTGACCGTGTGTGTGACCGTGTGTGTGTGTGTGTGTGTGTGTGTCTTACCCTTTGAAGCCATCTCAGGTGGCAGTGTGCTCAGGGGGAATGTGGTGTAGATGGCTCTGCTCACGTGCTCAGGGTTGTACTCCAACTCGGCCTCTGCTAGGGCCGTTCTACAGGAGACAGAGTCAGTGACCATAAGCTGATCTAGAACAGATTCTAAATACTGAGGCCGCTCGGCAGCGACCTCTGCGTCAGCAAACCGACTCACCTTGATGAAGGGGACCAGAAGACTGGCTTGTAGTCCTGGTAGATGAACCCCTGAAAACCACAAAGAAGAAAAATCAATATTAGACGCTCTAGAAACTAATGAGCAATGAGAAGGCAAACTTCAGTTTGAATCCCATTCCTGTGCAGTAATCCCCTATTATAATAATAACTAGTATGGTACTAGTTAGGTTATTGAGTCTTTTCAACGATGCCATACGAGTGTTTGCAGAGTTGCACACCTTGCCATGCATCTCTTGGAAGACTTTCAGCTGAGCGGCCTCGTAGGCCCCGTCATACGTGTAGTAGCACTGATCCCAGTCCGCCATCAACCCCCAGCGCCGGAAGGCCGCCTTCTGGCGAGCTATGGCCCCCTCCGCGAACTGCCGCGCTGCATGGGAGGAAAACATTACAGCAGCTGCGGAAAAGAAAAAAAACGAACAGCGGTCTCGTCCGTCTCTACCTTTCTGTCTGATCTCTAGGGGGCTGAGGCCGCTGGTCCCCAACTCCCCCAGGGCCTTCAGCTCGATGGGCAAGCCGTGGCAGTCCCACCCGGGGATGTAGTGGACTTGCCGCCCCCGCAGCATCTCAAAGCGGTTTCGGATATCCTTCAGGATCTGGACCAAGCGAGACATGTGTGTTTATTTCAGCAGTGTCGTTGACACCCAGGAAGCTTAGAGCTCTTACAACAACAACAACAACAACGACTTAATGGTGTCCACGACTGTCAAAAGGTTGTCGTGCACCATAACAGAAGGGAATATCTGAAAGATGACAAAGAGGCGGTTCACGGATCACCTTGTTGAGTGCATGTCCTACATGTGGGTCTCCGTTGGCATACGGGGGTCCATCGTGGAGGCAGAACTCCTTCTTGGCCTTCCTCTCTCTTTGCCAGGAGTACAAGTCTGCAAAGCTACACTCCTGCAGAAAGTGGCGAGAATTCATATTTTTCATGTGACAAAAAGCAATGCTTCATTGCTATCGAGCTCCCGGTAGCAGTGTTTGACCAGTGAGAGACTGTGAGACAGTTATCTAAGTATGGACGCACCCCAAGAGGGCGATAAGTCACTTATTATGCGACACCTAGTCATGCCGATCTGAAGAATAAACCTCAAGAGTTGTAGTTCGTCCTACCTGCTGGATCTGGACTTCTCGGTCCAACAGCTTCTGTCCAGTAAGCCTCATCGGGAACTCGGACCGGGGGAGGAGCACCGTGTCTCGGTACAGCCCCTGAGCAGAGCCTGCCTCTGCGGGCTGAGCGCTGGCTTCGCCTGGACTTACTCCATGACAGCGGCTGGAGCTGAAGGAGAGAGCCCGGTGGAGGAGGCCGCCTCCCCGGTGTGACCTCCGTCCCCATCTCGCGAGCGTCTGGCTTACTGCCGAAACCCGGCACAGCAGCATGAAGTAGCTCCGTGGACAAGGAAAGCCACACAAAAAGTGAAAACTGTTTGCTTGTTTCTGAGTTGTGACACTGAGTTTTCGCGGTGTTACATTCCGCCCTTTGCGCAATGCTTTGTTTCTTCCGGAAGAAATTGAAGCGAGGACAACTACGGGAACTGCGTTGGGTCAAACTTTAAATCAGGTCGCATTTAAAACTAATGCGGTGCAAGCAGTTGCTGGAGGACGATATTGATCCACCATCGAGGGAAACAATAGTTCATAGATTGAATTGTGATTGAACAGCGTTCTTCTCTTAGATTACACACCAAAAGTGATATGCTGGTAAATAACAACAGAGTTGTCTGTTTGAGAGGTTTTATTTTGAAAATTGTATTTCTTTTTACCAGAAGTGCACGTATTTATTGTGTAAAGCTTGACAGTGCTTGAGAATCAGAGCTTTCGTTTCTCTCTAGTGGTCAAAGTTAATAACTACAACTCCACAGTCTTTAATTGGAAAAATACACACATTCTCACTTTTTCAAATTAATAATAATAATAAATGTAATACAAATAATATTAATCTTCATTCATAATATACACTTCAAGTTTGAGACTTTAACCCAGCGGTCACACTCTGGTTATTCAACTCCATACTTCTCAACCAGAAAATTTACAATATTATAAGTATGAATACAGGTTATTATTAAAACGATGACAATAATTAATATAGCTATTATTGGTATTGTAGTTCGTATTGATTGTATCAGATCTCAGAACATACATGTGGGGGGTGGACAGAATATTAGTAGCACAGAATATTATCATCAAAGGAGCTGTTTTATTTTGTAAGGTCTCGTGTGTTCAGAATAAGGTGCGTTCACGCCCCCGGTGGTTACAGTGAAGAACTCCATATTCTTCAGCGGGAGTCATTCTGCTTTATTAGTAATTATTAGTTATTATTACTTTCATGTCAGTGTTTCCATTGATAGTCATGTCATGTTGATAGCGTCTCCTCCTTACACACTAGAGCCCACACTTACTCACACACGTGGGTGGACACACCATTAGCAGCAATTTGGTTCGGTTGTTTTATTTTGAAGGTTTCCCCCGGAATGTTCCTCGTGCCACTGCGTCTGCCTTGACGAAGGTGGAGCGGACTTCTGTCTCCCGTTTAGAGTAATGTGTTCAGCTTTAGCATGCAGTGGACATAATGACTAACTACAACTCCACAGTCCTGAATAAAACTCATACTTAGGGACCGTAGATTATTTCACGAAAATATGTTCATACATGTTACTGTGGTGAAATTAAAGTCGTTTACGTGCGCTTGACGTGAGATCAATATATTTCCGACAGCGCCTGAATGCAACACGACATCGTCTATGCAGCAGGTGGCATAGAGTGGCTGATGATGTCAGTGGGGGTATAAAGCTCGCGGCTGCATCTCCCCTGTCATTCATCCAACTCCCCGACTAACCGAGCGGACCCGACCCGAGCGCAGCGGCGAGCCCAGACTTCCACCTCTCTCCCCGCCAACATGAATAAGATGTACCTCGCTTACCTCGGAGCTCTCCTGCTGGCTCTCCTCCTCTCATCGCAGGTTCGTTGTGTTTTAGTGTCTCCTTCACTTCGTCTCTCACTTGAGCGGGACGTTGACCTTACGTATTTGTATGGGAAAAGTAACTTGAATTTTATCCTCTGGGACCCAAGACGTTGCTGTCCAACTAGACTCTTTTAATTTGAGGAATAAGTGTAATTGGTTGATTTGTGAACTGTTAAACTTCGATACGTATTGTGCCAACGTGTTGCTTAAATTTTAACCCTGCGTAAGTATTCAAATTATTTGGACATTTACTTTTCAAACCGGCTGAAATGGTCAACTCGTTTGCGTCCTTGGCCATGTTTAGGCATGCGTACAAGGGACTCTTCTGTTGACCTGTTCATGTATAAAGAACCAATGATGATGGTCTTGTGCATTGCAGGTGGTCCAGGCCCAGACCGCCAACGCCACAAACTCCCCCAACACTATGTCCGGCAACATGACCACGACCATGACCATGACCATGACCACCAAAGAGAACGGCTGCGGGACGACCGACGCCTTCACGCTGCTGCTGCCGCTGGCGGCTGCGGCCTCTCTGCTCCTCGGCTGGTCCTAATGACCGGACTGATGTCAGAGACTGCTGGACTGGGCACGCAACGTTACTCCCAAAGCTCAAAATGTTCTCCTTCAACACAATTTGGAAGTCACTCTTTTTTTTATTTTTTATTCTCTCCTCCCTTTTTTGGAATTTGTTTTGAAGCGGCGTGCACTTCCAGAGCTCTGTCTTCGTTTTACCTTTTACGCACGAGCACCGCGGGGACGCGCCCTGCTGCTCTCTGCAGGGACTGTATGAAGATGCCCCTTGTCCGGGAAACCGCCGGCCTCTTCAGTCCGGTGTGTGTGTGGGAGTTGACGTCGGTGGCACTGCACGCTTTAAATGTAATAAAATCCGCGTTCTGATACTTGATTCCAGGCTCCAAAGGCCTAAAGTCATTGTAAACAAGTTTAGAAAAGTTACAATTATGGCACTGTGGTGTAAATGTGATTTTTAGATCTTGAATTTTTGTAAATCCAATAAAATCTTTCAATTATAAGTGACTACATGGCCTCTTTAATTGTCATTTGCTGCAGTTGTATAAAAAGGGACACTACTCTTTTAAACTTGTATTTTAAGGCAAATCTGGTGCTGACTGCTATCATCCTACATGTGTGTTGGACTGGGGTTAATGTTTTACCTCAGCGGTATAGAGGCAAGATGGCCAGACTACTGTAAAATCATTACGCGAGATATCGCTCTGCTTCAACACTAAATGCTCACACTGGTTTGCGCGGTAACTTTCTCAATGCTGACTCACTACTGTGGTAGTTTGGAAACCAAATTTGTCACAGCTCAGAGTAACCATTTCCTGCTGTCTGCAGCTATTTCACTTCATTTATTCTTGGCTTTGTAAAGCCTAATGGCATAGTATCAGTTTTAATCTTAAAACTGCTGTGCCAAAACCTTAACAGCGTTGATTCTTGTCTCCTAACTTTAAGCACTGCCTGGCTTACTTCGGGTAGCCCAATGTTTGCCTCTCGGGGATGATTCACTATAAAGAAGCTGCGTTCTTGGTCGTCCTCTGCTAACTGTTTTATGAAGCCTTTTGACACAACTAACCCTTTGCATGCCGCTTTAAATGTGGGAACTATAGGAGCCTCCAGTGTAAAGTCTCACAAGTGCTTTAGCGTGACTGTATTTGTACCTGATTACATGTCATTGTTTTAATTGGTGATTTTAAATCCACTGGGGACAGTCAAAAGCACCCAGTTGCCTTTAAAATGTTTGCCATGGCTCCCAACTTAAAGAGCCCTACTATCATGAGCGGGGGACCCGGTCAGTAACGGAAGTCCTTCAGTTAAACTGGCAACTTATCATTCAACCCTGTGAAACTACAGGGTCAAGCAAACTATTTGTCAGCTGGCCCCGAGTCCCAACAGTAAAAATAGTTTCCTCACTACGGGACGCGAGCACTAGACAACGCAAAATGTAATAATTGACCGATCATTTGAAAGACTAGCCCGGCCCATTCACTGGCAACATTCCTTTGGCACGGCCGTGAAACTTTAATGCCACTGGAGAGCAGTCAGGGGATCGAGGAGAAGAGCTCTCCTTTAGTTGACCGCCGGAGTGTGACTGCTCGAGGCCCTCCTCCAGCCTCTCCTCCGGTCCACCTGAAAGGTAAGGAGGACCCGGAGTGTTCATGCATGGCTGTATGTTTGCTGGTGTAGTTTGGGGGGGGGGAGCAAATAAAAAAAGGTGATCGGGTGACCCCTCAGACTTCCCTTGCTCTTTTCCAAATGGGAATCTGCATTTGTTGTTTTTACCGTAACAGTCTTTCCTGAATGCTTCAAGCTTCTCGGGCAGGTTTTCTCCCTCGGCCCCGACTCAGCATTCATGCCACAGAGCCTCTAACACGGACAGCCCCGTGGGTTTCTCGCTTATCAATAAGTCAAAGACTATCATGTGCTGGAAAATGGATATTGCGACACCTTTCGCCGCTGCGTCCCAGCATGCCACACCTGACTGATCCGCGGAGGGTTGCAATGTAGCTTCTGGCTGTCTATATTATTGATTTACTAAATGAGCACCGTGGAAGAACTCCAATCAGTGAAGTCATTCACTG
This sequence comes from Myoxocephalus aenaeus, assembly GCA_038501785.1. Classification (NCBI taxonomy): domain Eukaryota; kingdom Metazoa; phylum Chordata; class Actinopteri; order Perciformes; family Cottidae; genus Myoxocephalus; species Myoxocephalus aenaeus. The sequence continues at coordinate 1,414,281 of JBAMJR010000042.1, forward strand.
TTTTGAGGACGTGAAGGAGATATATTTCATATATATATATATATATATATATATATATATATATATATATAAAAGCTATGCTAGCAGCATGGCGGTGTCCTTCTGCTAACCAGGACACTTATTATTACACCGATGTGCCCAGAGAAAAATGTACTGTTCTTCTAGTGCCACCAGGCAGTCGTGGGTTTAATTTACGCTGATAAATATCTCAACATACTTGATTGATTGGTACAGTCCGTTATGGTTCCCACTCCTGGTTGTGGTGAACCCTGGCCCGAGTTCACGTTATTGTTCACAAATGTCTCCACTACTATTGGACGGTTCGCTACGAGGTTTGGTGCACACAATCGTGACTTGTGATTACGCAGTGTGTAGGATTTAGTGGCATCTAGTGGTGAGGTTGCAGATTGCAACCGGCTGAATACCCCTCCTCCCTCTCAAAGCGTGTCAGAACTTATACGGTGGCCCTAAGGAAACGTAAACACGTTCTGGGCTACTGTAGCAACATGGTGGACTCCGTGCCGAGGACCGGCCCCCTATGTAGAGATGAAGGGCTCATTCTAAGCTAACGGAAACACAACAATTCATAGTTTGTGCCTAAGTAGCCCACTGACCCATTAGCATGGCTGTAGGCCCGCCTTGTTGTCTTTGGTTTCATGAAGGCTAAGATGTCAACTAAATACACAAAGTCATATCTCCCTCTGTTATTTTGTGAATGTATCATAGATGATTCTGTCCTGTGTGTTTCTTATCTCTAAGCAACCACCTCTTAGAGACAGAGAGAGAGACAAGTAAAAGTGCATCCACTGGAAACAATGCTATTTAGTAGTGAACAGACAATGCCAAGTGACACATTATCTGAACATTTAGTATGTGACAAGAAACAAAAAGAAACTAAATACAAACTGGGTGACCACATCCTGCCCAATGAGTGATGGGACACAGATAAACCTGTCAACCGAGAGACGCCACACAATTAAGCATGTGATTACACACTCATCCACTGTGTGTGTGTGTGTGTGTGTGTGCGTGTGCGTGTGAGATCTAATTTCAAAGCCTGCTGTGAGCTCAGCGGCTGCATGTGTTTTAAAGAAACTCCCTCGCTCTCTCCAAAGCATCAAAGGGGAAAACCGTGTCAACTTGTGTGTCTCTAAACGAACACATCGATGCTGACCCTGTGATCTCTGTCGGGCAGGTGGAGGTGGCAGAGACTTGGAACAAAACCAGTAATCATTCTTTCATGCAGAGGTCGTCTAACGTTTTAGCGGCCCTGAAATGATAGATACCTCCACTTATAACGTACATTGGACCGATACCTGTCTTTGCGGCACGTGCGGCCTCAGGGAAGTTGAGTTGTGCTCCATTGTCACACCCTGTGCAAATGCGGAACTAAACGCTCCACGATTCCCGTGCACAGAGATTTGTGACTGCTCTTGTACCGGGGGCTCTGGCTGGTAGTCAAAGTAGACACATCCTCTTTCCCTGTTCCTGTTTTTGACACCTTGAATGTAACATGTTGTGAAATTGCAAACACCAACTCACTGCATGAGAAAGTCAATAATCAATGAAGCATGACTGAATGGGGAACAAATAGCAGCAGTGTTTGGCATGCCAGTTATCTGGTTACGGCGGCAACCGTCTGTGAACATTCTTGTTTTTTTCTACAGTATGTGTCTGAAACATAAATGATATATTGTTTTTTCAAAATTCAAACAATAAAACAAACAAAAATCATAACAGAAAATGAATATCACAGTGCAGGAAGAGACAAAAAGCCAACTGGGCTTATTTGAAGCCTCCACCTATATAATATTTAAAATTTTACAAAATTACAAACATAAATTGAAATATGCATAAGATAGACAACAAAAGAAAGAAAGAAGAGAAAGAAAAAGAATGTAATTATGTCAAGTCTGTGCGTGTGTGTGCGTGTGTGTGCGCGTGTGTGTGTGCGCGTGTGTGTGTGTGCGTGCGTGTCTGCATGTGTGAGCGTGAAAGTCAGCATGGCTTGCGTTTGTTCAGGGATATTGAACTATACCTCTGTGGCAATTCCTAAGCAATGGTAACTAAAAATGGACAGCTAAACAGCTAAACAACTCAAACAAGAAAGAAAGAAAAACACCAATACATAACAAACTCTTACGAAACAGCAACTAGACTTTCTTTCAGGCAATCCTTGACATTTTTTATAGAGGGACATTTCTTTGTGAGGTGGGAAAAGTTATTCCATAACTTGGTTCCCCTAAATCTAATAGAGAATTGACCTCTGCTAGTCAGTAATTTCGGAGGATGAAGATGTGAAGATTGACGAGTTGAGTGAGAATGAATCTGTGAATTGACTTTGAAGAAGGTTTTGAAATGATCAAGAATATTTCCTTCACCTAAAAGTGTCTTATACATGAAAATGCAAGTTAAAGAAATATTAATGTTATAAATAGTAAGAATCTGCAGTTTGTGAAATAAAGGAGCAGCTGAGATGTGAGACTGTGATCGTGTTGCAATCCTAACAAAACGATTCTGGAGAACCAACATTTTTTTCAGAGAAGTAGGAAAAGTACTTGCCCAAACTATATTGCAATAAGAGAGATGAGGATAAATTAAACTGTAATAAAGAACAAGGAGACATTTTGCAGAAACAAGATGTCTAACCCTCCTTATGATTCCAATGGATTTGTTTTATTTTTACATAGTTTATGTCTACAAAGAATTCATTACATTTTTGAGCGATATCCAGTACAAAGTGCTGGATATCGCTCAAAGTGTAGAATACAGATTGAACGTCGGGGAGTTTTGTCCCTTTTCCCCGCTCACTGCTTGCTTTCATTGCAGCCTTTATGGGTTCGTCACATTTGCGTCGGATCGTCACACAAGGTGCACAGAGATGAGATAGGGAAGCTGGCCTGTAGGCCATGTAAATACCATGTAATGTGCAAACAATGTGGCACTTTCTTCAGTTGATGGGAACAAACAGTTATGGCTGTGCACCAACGTCACTGAATGCCAAAAATAAAACACATTACATTAAGAGACGCACAGTGGCTGCCTGTGGCTCAGCGGTAGAGCGGGTCGTCCTTCAATTCGGGAGTCGTGAGTGGATGCAGATTGTTAGTCACGGGCCTGTGGCACCTGCCATCAGTGTGTGAGTGGGTGAATAATATGTAGTGTTAAAGCGCTTTGAGTGGTCGGAAGACTAGAAAAGTGCAGTACATATATCATTAATCAAGTTCCATGTCTGGAAATGGCAGAATATCACACGTGTATGTGGGACAGCTACAAATACATTTGTTGGGTTCGTCTATGTCCTGCCGACACAGTGAGAAAAACATAGAGAACTGGTTGCTATATCCAAGCATGGACGGACATGGACGAGTCTCAAGGCCCTCAGATGGCGTACACATTTAGACAGCCATGATGAAGCTCGACCTTAAAAAACCTGTCTTTAAAAGACTCTCTGACCTTATGCAACCAGAAGTTAATCTGTGGAAGGTGCAGCGAGCTGAAGGGAACCAACCTGTGTTTGGGAGATTCCTTCACCTGGCAACGGCCAGCTGTGTCGCTAATCCTCTGGTTTAAAGCACGCACACACGCACGCATATAGACACAGACAGACAGACAGACACTTGTTGCTTGTTGCTTGCTCAAGTCTTGTTCTTTGCAATTCAAACCCCCCCTCTCAAACCAACGAGAACATGTGTGGGTGCCCTCCTCCGCTGTGGCGACAGCCTTTGTGTGCATGCGTGGGCTGTCTAATATCTCAATTAAAGAGGGTGCTGTGAGGGCATTGCACACTCTGAGGTATTCTGTATTGTGGATACAGAAAACCTCAGAGTATAACTCTGAGGTTTCTCCCGATGACTGGGATGCAGGGATTACAGGCATCTGCTGTTGTAGGAGTACCAGAAGGATGCCCGTGGAAGGAGCTCGCGCTTTAACAAGATTTCATTAGCACGTCCTCCTCTTTCAGCCGTAAGCGATGGCGACATTTGAGCAATGAACAGGGAGGCCGGGATCAAATGAGAGAGGCACTGGCAAGAACTGGGCAGGTGGGAGGGAGGGACAGGGCTGGGATGAAAGCGTTGAGAAGGGGATACCGCACAAATCCTCACATCCGGAGAGGAGAATGTCAAAGAGAAACAAGAACCCAGCATGGGCTCTATGCTCCCGCGGTGTGAAACGGTGGACACGACAAGGGTGGAGCATTGTATGGGACTTAAAAGCTCTGCATTTCCAGCAGCCACTCTGGTTTCCACATGTTTCTCTTCTAGATACTCGTTCTGCAGACGGATGAGAGGCCATGTTGTAACTTTTCCTTGGTGTTGTAACCGTCGAGAAGGACTTCGGCCAGTGGCATGGCTTCTTTTGCCATGGAGGAACAGAAAGGGTCCTCAAATTTGACAAAAATAAAATGAGATTCGTGATTAGCCCAGCTTTGCATAAAGCCTGCAAGCAAGGGGGCAACTGCCTGGCACACATTTTAAATATGTGAAAAAGAGTTGTCCCTAAAAATGTCGAACTCCCTGCAGAAACATGGGCACCAGCTCTAACCAGAGTCTTAAGCCTATTCCTAATTGTCTTAATGTAGCCTGCCGTGGCTGGCTGGAGTCCCAAATAAATGCTTTGAGTTGTCCTCCTTTTGGCTCCTGTCGAAACAGGTTTTGTGCTACATTTAGCCGGTATGCTAGCTGCATGCTAATTGTAGAAACCGGATTTGTGCATTTGATGGGCACTATAACAAAACTAGGGGAGAAGGTGAAACAGGGACTTGTCCCACTGATTCTCTATGGTATTCATCTTAAAACAAGTGATAACAAACCCCACCACACATGTGCACTGCTAAAAATATTGTTCTTGAAAAAGTAAAGAATATTTTTTTGCAGTGCACACGTGTGGTGCGATTTGGTTGTTTCTGCCATTCCAGCTGGACCCTGTGCGCTCTGATGAAGGTCCTTTAGACCGAAAGCTAAAAATAAAGGGTTCTCTGCACAGATTTAAGTGTGTGGGTATCGATTGTACCAGTTTGAGCGTCGTTTATACTTCCAGCACCTTATAAAGCTGAGTGAAGCACATGTCATCTGGCATTTACCTGCAGCGCACACATTTCAATAAATTTGAATGAAATTAAATTAAGGAAGGAAAAAAGAGGAAGAAGTTATCAGTTCACAGGAGGGAACAGGGAAATATGATGATCAGATAATCCTTTGTGAGTTTTTCAGTGAAGGTTATGTAAGCTAAGCATGTGAACTTCAACTGAAAAACAAAGCACCAGACATCAAAGGTCCAGCAATTATGAACACGCAAAGGACCTTGTTGATTCACATTAAAAAGTATTCAGTATTCAGTATGTAAAAGTTTAGAAAAATTAGTGATCATATGTGTGGAAATCTATTTTCTAGCTTGTGCACTCAGTTGAATAACAGCATCAGGATTAATCCGGACTGTAACAGGCCCAAATTCCAGGCTGCAGAGTTAAGGATGAGGATTATGCGGAGCTGGAGTCCTCAGCGTAGCATCTTAGTTTAAGTCAGTTTCCAGGACTGTAATTGGCTGACTGGATTGTTTTGCTTGAGCTGATTTTAACAGTTTAATGGGGACAGTAAGTATTTTAGGGAAAGTATCCGCTGGAGCCAAAGGAGTTTGCTGGTGCTTGGTCATGCTGAGTTGTTACCTAACTCTTAAGGAATTGTATACGGCGGTATCTTCGTTTGCTATGACCTGATATA